>BMAO01008808.1:271478-297948 GCA_019973975.1 Trichonephila clavata | reverse complement strand
TCAACATCAAATTTCAAAACATCAGGGTCAGCCACCCTAAATGAGAACTGGATCAGTGGACGTACAAAAAAATTTTGAACACTTTATACACACAACATTGAAAATCCACACATACTTAAATTGTCAAATACTTACAAATTTTATCTGGTTTCTAAAATAAATCTCCCATTCTAATCGCGTAGTGCTGTTAGTGTTATGGTTAAATTCTTTCTCTACGCCGCGAGTCCCAAAAACCAGATATATACTAATATACACTTCAACATGTTTATATATACACAATTATATACAATTTTCAAAATATTCAATATAAACAAACAATACAATGAATTCTCGCACATTTAGCCAAGCCTTTAAGGTAAACAAATGTAAACATACATATGCTTTCCACAATTTAGAATATATTTAAATATACAAAAGGTCATTTCACTCAACGTAGTGAGACTACGCATTAGACAACATTATTAACAAAACGAGACTTATTTCTTGCAAAAATTCAACCGACTGTCTGTCAGTAAAAATATAAATGAAACAATACAACCTGGCTAATATATTGCTCCTCTTCTTTCTTTAATGTCTCCTATCTGCACCTCCAATGACGTGGACCTTCTGCTGGGTTGACTCCCCTTTTCTCCTGCAGTCTGGTCTATAGTCTCGGTGACTCCTCAAGTTGTACTTGTGACCTTGTACTTCTTGATCCCTTCGAGATCGGTGAATCTGTGGTCTGGCTTTCCCATAGCTTTCTCCGCCGTCTTTGGAACTCCTGAAGTTGGACCTTTTCTGTTGGCGATCCCTTTCTGGAACTTGGCTACTGCAGCGATCGTCGACTTTGTATTTCTTCTTTATTTGCACATTCGACGAGATGGAGGACGGGAGCCTTCGCTTGTAAAACTGTCTCTGTATATGTGCTTTTTTTCTCCTTGGCTCCTCTGTAGGGGATTCGGTTCTCCTCTTGCCTCTTCTGGAGTGCTGAGTTTTCACAAATTTTTTTTGCCTCGCCTGTGATATCGAGTCAGTTAAAATCATCTTGCACCGACCCTTAGTCAGCTCGTGTCCGCTCCTTTTTGTCTCTCTAAGATTACTTTTATTTCCTACTCTACCATTTTCCTGTTTTCCACCAAACTCATTATTCTTAGAACTTTGTGACCTATCTAACCCATATCTACCATCCTCAAAACTACTCGACTGATACTCGGATCCTCCACTAATTGAAGAATCTACCTCCACTAAACGTTCATCGCTTTTTCTCTGATGGTAAATTTGAACCTGATCTATATTGACTGTAGTTCTTCTACCTGCCTTCCAAATTACAACATTATTGTTTTTAACACTCACAACTCTAAAAGGACCCTCAAACTTAAGACAGAACTTCGCAACCTCCTTTTTACTGGCTGAACTAATAGGGTGAGTTTCGACCAATACTAAATCATCCACGCGTCTCCTTTTACTGTAATATTTCGCCCACTTTTCTTACTTTTTCATTGTACTCTGCCTAGCTTCCTCAAACACCTTTTCAATATTCCCAACCACAAATTCTGTACCATCTGTGACCATCACAAGTTTTTGAAATGGGGTAATAATTTTCCTGCCCAAAAATAATTCTGCTGGGGTCTTTCCCGTGGTTTCATGGACTGCCGTTCTTAATGCGTATGCGAATTCATTTAGAAACCTATCCAGGATTCATGATTATAGTTTACAAAAGAAGCAATCATTTGTAGTAAATCGCGATTAACACGTTCCGTTCGATTTGACTGAGGTCGATACACTACTGTTTTGACATGCTTTATATTTAATCTCTCACTTAAATGTTCAAAAACTTCGGATATAAATTGGGGGCCGTTATCGCTGATCAATTTAACTGGAGCTCCATATCGCGAAATATAATTTTCGAACAGGGCATTGGCGATTATTTTTGCGAACGCCTTTCAGAGGGGTATTATTTCTAACCACTTCGTAAAATATGATCCGTTATTACACAAATATATCGATATCTTTGGGGTTTCGATGCTGGGTAGGGCCTAATAAATCTAATGAGACTATTTCGTTCGGATAATTAGTTACAATCGGTATTAAATGACCGGCCGGTAACGCGTTCTTATAGTTAAATTTTTGGCACGTCTCGCATGTCAAAACATAATCGTGTATCTCCTTACGCATGTATGGAAAATAACATGCATCCTTCACGCGTAAATATGTTTTCCGTATTCCAAGATGTCCAGCCATAGGCTTATCATGAAATTCGTGCATTATCGCACCTCGCATCGATATTGAATATATACTCACATTTCTCCGAGAGAGATGCGTACTTCGCATAAAATAACAATCCTTCTATTAGTTTAAAATCCTGGACCAGTTCCCACAGACCCCGCATTTACTGAACTGTCATCGGGGTTTTCTAAATATCGGTAAATATGACCGAGCTCGGGTCCTGCTTTTGTTCAGCTATCAATTGCTCCCTTGACGAAAGTACCAAATCTCTAATTACTGCACACGTTATATTGCTACCTTCAAAATTTTCCACAGGGTTACGCGACAACAAATCTGCCACAACATTTTGAATCTCTGGTATATGCTCCCATTTAACATTAAATTCGGCTAGCTTGAGTGACCATCGTATCATACGACTTGATAAATTTTTACCATTAGTGAGTTTCGTTAATGCTGCATGGTCTGTAATTACTTTTACATTTAACGATTCAAAGTAGGTGCGAAACTTGTTTAAAGCCCAAATCACCGCTAAACATTCGCGCTCGGTTACTGTGTAATTGCGCTCCGCCTTATTAAGCGTGCGGGATGCATATGCTATGGTCTCTGACTTTACGTAAGCACCGCTCCAATCCCAATAGAACTCGCATCTGTAAAAAGCTCAAATTGTACATTAAAATCCTGTAATTTTAGCACAGGTGCTTCCGTAATTGCACGTTTTATCGATTCAAAAGCAGCTTGCGCCTCTTCGGAACAATTAAATTTCCTACCCTTCTTTTTTAAATCATACAGTGGCTCGCAGAGATCTGCGTACCCCTTGACAAATTTTTGATACCATTGGCCATTCAGAGAAATTTTGATACTTCTCTCAAATTTTTTGGTGCTTTCATTTCGAGTATTGCCTTAACTTTAGATTCCTCCGTGGCTATCCCATCTTTACTATTCACGAGGCCTAAGTGTTCTAGTTTCTCACATCCAAACTTACACTTATCTTTGTTCAACGTCAACCCCGCTTCTTGTAATAACCTAAATACTTCCCTTAAATGTTCTAAGTGATGTGTAAATGATGGAGACGCGATAATAACGTCGTCCATATAGACTAAGACACACTTCCCTAACAGCGGTTTCAAAATAATATCGATGGCCTTCTGAAAATTTGGCGCTGACCCCGATAGGCCAAATGGCATGCGCTTAAACGCATAAGTGCCGTTTGTCGTCACAAAAGCCGTTTTGGCTACATCCCTGGGGTGTACTGCTAATTGAAAATTGCCAGAGCGCAGATCCAAGGTACTCATTATTTTCGTGTGAAGAATATTGGTAATTAAATCCTCTATGAGTGGCAAAGGATATCTCGGGTACTTAGTTACCGCATTAAGTTTGCGATAATCCACCGCAAATCTGTAAGCCTCGGGATTGTCTTTTGGTAATTCGTTCTTTTTACGACACAAAACTACAGGATATGCGTACGCCGAATGAATTTCTACGATGGTGCCTTCTCGTAACATCTTATGTATATGATAGTCAATGATTCCTTGTTTAACCCTGTCATATCTATATGGTCTGGAGACAACTGTAAGGCTATCCCCGTATCGATTTCATGATATAATACATGAGTAAGACCAGGTTTGTCTGAGAATAGACTTTTAAAACTATTAAATAAGGATTTTAAATCCATTTGTTGACTTTGATTTAGTTGTGAACTCGAAAGATCAATTTCTACATTCTCCTCAACAACTTTTAATTCTTCGATTTGAGAATCCGGAATCGCTAAAGACTTTTCCTCGAAATTCATAGTAATCTTTGGGTTTCTTATAAAACCGACGCCTAAAATGTCAGGATATTCGAGATCTGCCAGTATGTGATAATCCCATTTTTTCGTGAATTTTCTGATTCGAATTTCTAATTCTATTGTTTCTACATTGTTGCAACAGGCGCCCTGATCCATTATAACTTTTGCATTTGATTTTTTTATTGGCTTATAAGAAAAATATGCCCTATACGTTTCTTCAGAGATAAACGACTTCTAGGCTCCAGTATCCCATAATGCCTTAGTGAAGATGTCGTCCACTAAAATTGGCACATACGTTACAGGGGACATCCTTAAATCATAAACCCTTACAGGAGGTTTCTCATCAACATGCGATCGATCTTGATTTCGAACGCTTAAAAAGTTTAAATTTTTATGACTACCCCTATTCCATCGATTATTCGACCCCCGTTCAAATTATCATTCGGACCCCTATTTCTATATTGATCTCTTCTCAAATATCTGTCCTTATACTTGGATATCATCTGAAGCAACTGTAATTGAGTAGTTGGATTTCTAATCTCAATATATTCCATTAATTGCGGCTCCAAACGGGCAACAATATGCTCGATCAAACTCTCTTCCGACATATTTAATCCCAATTTTTTATGTATTTTGAGAATCTCGTATATAAAGTCCGACGGAGCCTGACCATGACCCTGATACGACGAATAGAACTTCACTTGCAATTCAGTCTTATTCCTAACCTCTGGGAAATTTGTCGTCAAAGCCTCTTTCAATTGCGCGAAATCCGTAGCAGTCCCTTTCACTATAGAAGAACCGAATATTTCATACCAGTCTAACGCACGGCCTCTGAGACGCCCTTTAAGATAATAACATGACAAATTATTAGGTATCT
Source organism: Trichonephila clavata (assembly GCA_019973975.1). Lineage (NCBI taxonomy): Eukaryota > Metazoa > Arthropoda > Arachnida > Araneae > Nephilidae > Trichonephila > Trichonephila clavata. Next base: position 293,080 of record BMAO01008808.1, on the reverse strand, counting down.
CGTAAAACTTAACATTACTGTCAATATATTCCAAAAATTCCTCTATATTTTCCACACCAGAAAAAAAAATATCAGGCAAGAGCCTAAAATTGAAACCGACTCCCATCTCGGGGTTAAGGGAGAAATGTTCGGAGGACAAACTCGTTGGGTGCCATTGTCGTGCTCCAGTCCTATCTTGGACTGGGTTCAATTGCCCGGCACGTCTCTAGGTGTGGAAGGAAACATATTATCACCAACGAAAGCCATAATTACAAATATTTATTAACAACACACAAATAACAACTACAAGTTAAAACTACAAGTAGAAACCCTGGAGTGATTATCTAATCACTATATAAATCCTGGTACTCAAATCTAACATTCAATTCTAACCTTTAAATCTAATATTCCCTACTAAGTAATCTCAGCTATCAGAATTTACAAAGGAGACGAACCCTTACTAACGTCAGGTCGGTACTAAATCTAATCTCTTTGATTCCTTCAATGATTAATAATATCAAATACTATCCAATACGCGCTAAGCTCGTTGAAGAGATCCGTAGTCGATACTTACATTTAATTTTACAATTCCTTCTTCTACCTCTTTCTTACTAAATCTAGACTTTATATAGTCGAGTTCATTAGCATAACACTATCTCATGTTTTTCCCGAGGAGGCTGTGAAATAGAATAATTGCTGGCCCCAAAGTTACCCAAGAGGATTAATGGAAGATTGGCGCGGATAGACCCGTCACAGTTTAAATGAAATAAACATTTCCTTCCATTTACCGGATTTACTGTTTATAATTAATTTTCTTAAAACCACACCACACTATTTACATCTATTTACAATTATAAAAATGACATAGGAAAAACTGTCGGCATTTTCTTCACTATGTGCATGCACGAGCAACGTTTCTTCTTCCGGCCCTTTCACTCAATGGCCTAAAAAAACTAGTTCCACAGCTATTCCACCAGTTCTTCTTCCTAATCTATAGAGCGCTACGTGCGAAGCCTCCAGTCAAGTTTTACTGCGCTATAAGCCAAGCCTTCACACTGACACACAGTCAAGCTTTTACAATATATATATACAGAAATTATTGATATCTATGCCCTAGCATTAATAATTCGATTGTATTGAAAAATATACTTATACCTGTAACTCTCGCCTCTTGATAAAAAAAAAAAGGAAAGAACTTCTAATTAGTATTTTCTAATAATCTCTAAAATTAAAGTATGGAATGATGTTTGCACTTTCGCAACCCTATAACCAAGTGGATTTCCGTAAAATAAACATGCAAGCCAAATTTCAAGTCTATTAGATCACAAATGAAATTTTTATTATCTATATCTCCCCCCCCCCCCCCCCCAGTAATTTCGTTGAGAGTCGTTCTCCAAAAATAACCGTTCTTAGCGGATTTCAATTCAACAAACGAAAAATGCAAGCCAAATTCCATTATTATTGTCCTTGTGGTCCGAAAAAAAAGATTTTTTTTTCGTCAAATCGCCCAGTAACCCCTTGCTCCCCCAGGATTTGATTTCCCTCAAATACATTCTTAGTGGATCCCTATTCAAAAATAATAAAAAAAACATGCTTAACCAATTTCAAGTATGTGGGTCTAACAATTCAAAAACAGGAATTTTTTTCGATAACTCCCCTTGGCTCTTCGCAACCCTCCTTAGAGGTCGATTTTCATTTTACTCTTTGTTAGAAGAACTCTATTCCATGAAAGGAACATGCCTCCCAATTTTCAAGCAAATAGATCTAATAGTTTAAAAACGGAAATATTTATCTATTAAGCCCCTTAATCCCCCCCCCCCAAATGAAACTTGAGGATTGATTTTCGCAAAACTCATTGTGTAGCGGTTCTCTAATCTACGAAAGAAATCTGCTTACCAAATTTCAAGACTGTACGTCTAATAGTTTAAAAATGGGAAAAATTATCGAAAACGCCCCTTGGGGTCTGTTTTCACAAAACCCATTTTGGGAACTGTACTCTATGAAAGGAATCTGCTTACGAAATTTGAAGACTGTGAGTGTAATAAATTAAAAATGAATTTTTTTTTATCTATAACGCCCCTTGGGCCCCTGCAACGCTTCCTAGGGGTTGATTTTCACAAAACACATCATAAAGGGAATCTTTAATCCATGAATGGATTCTGATTATTATATTTCAAGACTATACGTCCAGTAGTTTAAAAATGGAAATAAGTATCTATAACACCCCCTTAGCCCAGGCAACGCCACTTGGGGGTCGATTTTTACCAAAATCATTTTGTGGCGGATCTCTACTCTATGAAAGAAATCTGCTTACCTAATTTCAAGGTTCTACGTCGAGTAGTTTAAAAATGGAAACAATTATTTATAACACCTCTTGATCCCTCGCAACGCCTCTTGCGGTTCGAATTTCGCAAAAAAAAAAAAAATCCGTTCTTAGTGGATCTCTATTCCATGAAAGGAACATGTCTAGCAAACTTCAAGTCTATAAGTTGAAAAGCCCCGGAGATATCGTGATTAGTCAGTGAGTGAGTCGCATTACTTACTTTTCAAGATAGATAGATATACTTACTTTTCAAGCATTGCATATTTTTAGAGTAGAGTGGCGTTGTAAGCGAGAGAGAGAGAGAGAGAGTACCGTTATGTAGTATCACATCTAAACCAGATGTGTACACAGCTATAATAATGGCTGTGACAATCGGTGATTGGAATCACTAAATTCCCGACGCATCTTTTCGGCACTAGATGACTTTCCCCGCTTTTCTTTATACCAACTCTTTTCAGTATGTTCCAGTATAAAAAAAAGACTTATACGATCTATATGTTAAAATAAATTGAGGAATTATGAATGAAATTATTTCAATGTAAGAAACTCGATTTTAGGTAAGAGAATGAGCATTTAAAAAATATTTTATTTCGGATAATGCTACCCTTTTTCTGCCAGATATCGCTTGGCGATGATAATTTGCATATTTTTTGAAGCATGGGAGCACTTACAACGCTCCTTGTAACCCTCAAAATTCGATAAAAACATACAATCAATTGCTATTTGTTTCTGGAATGCCAATGGATTTCGTTCAAATATTTATGATCTCCCATCGAAGCAGAATCACTAACTATTGTCTATAAAAAGATGATAGAGAGAAATAACCTTTTGAACATTCATACGGAAGGACACACACACACACACACACACACACACACACACACACACACACACACACACATATATATATATATATATATATATTATTTATATATTTTTTATATATATATATATATATATATATATATACTCTGTTGTTGTTGTTACTTATGCCACCTGATCAACAGTAACATCAGATCGAGACCCAGGAAATGGCTAGGTTGTACGCTTATCCTTAGACATAATACCAAGGGAGATCTACTTAAAATAATATTTAAAGTAGACTCCCTTGGTTATAGGTACTTTCTATAAAAGATAAAAGAAAAATACTGTATTTTTTATTCAAATTTTTTAACATAATATCAATGTTATTTACAGTATTAATTCAAGCTTTATTTGTCACCTACTTTTCATCATATTTAACAATTAGGGTGTGTCTGCATTTCTTACCCAAACTGTCGAAGTCAAAGTCTAGAGCAGTTATATGCAGTCGCATTCCATATTCTGCGAGTAGCTTCTGTGTATTCTGTATGAATTTCCAACCTAGGACTTAGAGCTGTTTTTGCTTAAAGTTAGATTTTAACATCGAATCTGTTGATAGCTTAATACCTTTTGCTGTGCTGAAACACGTAATGAAGATTCTCCAATTTTTTTTTATTTGAAAATACATGAAGCTAAAAATAATTTCGAAGTCAATTTTCGAAAAATTGTCTTTTGCTCATGGTCATTATCCTCCATTCTTTTTATTTGCACTTAAACATATCACAAAAAAAAAAAAGAATGTGCTTTTTATCTCTTTTGTTGAGGGTAATATCTGCCATAGTGTGTCCCCCTGGTAATGACACATAAACTCACGTATGCAAGGAGGTAAAAGTTCCAGGAAATTATTAAAGAGAAAGTCTGTCCGACATTTTTAAATTCCTTTTTAAGATTCTTCTTTGTGGGATGCGGCACTCGCGTTTAAAAACATGGCTTTAGATACTCTCTTGTGGTCAAATAAACACCATTGAGATGGTGAACCTGTTTTGCATACACATATACAATTTTCCTTACGAATTTTTACTTTGATTCATGGAATTCTTGGCTATGCCTTGTCGAACTCCAGGGTTCAGTGGAACACAGCTCGAAGACCACTGCTTTAAAGTAGCAACATAGCGTTCTGTCTGCCCATTACTAGAAGGTTTGAAAGGTGTACTAGTTTTGTACTTTGCACCATTTATTAACATAAATCTCTGAAATTCATAGAATACAAACTGAAATCCATTATCGCTGACAAGTACCCATGGTAACCCGCAAAACTATCTCGAAGACATTCGATGGTTTTCTAAGTTGTGGTTGCCTTCATGGGATATACTTCTAACCATTTGGAATGTACGTCAACGATCAGAAAAAATTGGTCCAGCAAAATCTGCATAAATACGTTCCCAGGACATATTGAGGTATTCCCAGAAATGACCTTTGGCTTTTGTGGGATAATATTATGTCTGGAACAATCGCCATCCTCAATGGTATACTGCCCCGCCCCCCGTAAATTTTTATCTTCTTTTGAGCCTTTTAAGAGTGGACTCTCTCTCTCTCTCTCAGCACTTTATCTTCTTTAAATAACCGATCTAAAATCATTTTTTATCCGGCAACCCGCTAACAAACACTTCGCAATACACAATATTCAACATATCCTTATTAACACCCTTTTATAAGCGTCACTTGAATGTAACGGAATCTTAACTCAATATTTTTAACCACTTGAAAAGGTCAGATTAATTTGAAATTTTGTTCACTTGTCCAGGATGAGACAATACAATAATTTAACAATTTTGTTCCATTGTCTTGATCAGGGTTAACGATTTCCCATTTTCAGATCCCATTCCCCATGTGCTGACCAATTTTAGATCCCATTTCCAGATTTGACGACTAAAAGATTAAGCTACAACTTAGTTCGATTAACTATAAAAGGATTTTTTTTTAGTTTTTTTAAACTATAATTTATCATAATCACAACAAAAAAAAATTCCCTGTCAAATCTCTAAGTTTCGCAATGTATGTACTCTAATACCTTCTCCCTCATTTTGTTTTCGATTTCAAAATTTGTGGCGAGAAGGTATAATCAAAGATTTGGGAAGGGGGGGGGGAGCAAATGTTTCCTAAGTACATCTTTTACTTATCTAGAATATGGTCAGAAAAAATGTCAGGTGCCAGCAAATTTTTCAGTAACTGATACAATTTAGAATAGGGGTCGGCAACCTATGGCGGCACGTGGTACAATTCTCGTTGGCACTCTGCACTACTCTATAAATTCGTCAATTGTTGAGTGGATGGAAGCTGATAAATTTGTAATGGCCTTATTTGACATCTTCAGAATTATTTGCAGCTATTTTGTAAATTATTCAATGTTATTGCTGGAGAGATTTAATTGCTTGAAGAGAGAAAATTGCATGTACTGTGCTTTCCGCTTTTCGTTCTACACACCTAAGTAAAAAATCTTTCCTCACATATTACAGATATTTCGAGTCTGCAAAGAAATTGTTTAACAACTGAATACTCAGAATCGTCTCAAACTGAAAGTCAACATCTGTACCCTTGATTTTACGTTATGAAAGTATAGAGCGGTGCAAACACTAAAAAAGGTTCACATTAAAATTTTTATTTAACTATGATACAGAAAAGTAGTTATATTTTATGTTGTCTATTTCTTACTTTAAAAAATGTTTAAAAATACATAACATATATGCAATTAAATTTTATTATTTTTAGTTTTACTTTTTGCTGTTTATTCTTATGCAAGGAATATCTTTAAATGATGCAGAATTAATACATAATAAAACTATTTATCTATATTATTGGCCTCTATTCTCTAACTCTGCATGCATTATCGCGGGAATCGAATTATTTCAAAAATGTCCTACTGTGTGGCACGCTGAATCCTATTGGTAGATTTGTTTTGGCACGCCACAACTAAAAGGTTGCCGACCCCTAATTTAGCATTTCGCGGCGAACCAAAAACCTTAGCTCTACTAGCTCTATCGATATACGTTCTACGAAAGTTGCAAATCTTTTAATGAAACTATCGAAATTCATTTTCTTCATCAAATTTTTCAAACTGTACAGTTACTTTATGGCTAGAGGAATTGCCTCTATTTTGCAGTGCTCGAATCAGTTCCTAATTTTGCCTGAGCAATTCTGCAATTTGCTGCTCTATAATTCCTCGATTTGAAAAAAAAAAGAAATAAAAACTTTTTTTTTACCTCTTGAGAAGTCTTCATGTAATGGTTTATCCAAAAGAAAAGATTATGTACACACATTTTTCTTCTTACTTAATAATTCATAGCGAGCTGAATACTTATTGTGTTGTTTCACACAAGAGAATTTAGTTTTTTCGAAAAACATGTCTTCTTCAAAACAGAAGCATAAAAAACAAAATAGCTTTCCATGATCCTCGTCGCCAACTGCTATGTATTATGTGGTTCGTAATGATCAGGTGTATATATTACTTTTTAAACTAATTTAATTACATCACGATATTCACGGCACAGCACAAGAACATGACACTTATATACAGAGAAATTAACTAAATATTCTATTCTAAGCGCGGCATTCTCATATTCTGGAATGATTCCGTTACAGTTATAGTTATCAGGCTTAGAACTGGTTACATTTAAATACTTCACAATCTCAAATTTATTCAAACTGTTACCGGATCTTAAGAATGAGGCTCCTGCTGTTCTTGAGCGAGCGCGATTTCAGTATGACGGTGCTCCCGCCCATTTAGTTGATGACGCGTGCTCCTGACCAGAAAATTTGAAGCTTAATAGATTGGTTGTGGTGGCTCGATTTTTGTTGCCCTCCACAGTGACTAGATTCATTTCCTATTGACTTTTTTGCATGGGGCTACGATGAAAAACATGGTGTACGATTCTCTGTTGCTAGTGCTAAGGACCTTGTAGCACGCATAGCTGTTGCTACCGCGAATATTCGGGAAATGTTGAGCATATTCTAGAAAGTTCAGTTGTTCATGCAACGTCGTTGTGATGTATATACTCGAGAAAATGGTCGGCATTTCGAGCACCTCTAGTAAGTCTGTACAAACGATGCCCAAATAAATAGGTTTTTTTCTGGCCACTCGTTTTCTTTCTATCTTTTAATTGCGCTCATGCTTTCCTGTGTGAAGTAGTCTTCTTTTTCCCAATTCCCTACCTCCCCACTAATATTATTAAATTCAAATACACTCTATTTACAGGGTGTCCCGAAACTCAACGTCAAGTAGGGGGTCACATCAGTTACGGAAAAAAAATCCATATCACTTGATTAAGTGATGGCAAGCATATTTTTGAAAATGTTTAAAATTGACACCCTCCATCTCATCATTAAGTATTGTGACCACACATTTCACAACTTTACGAGATTTTTTCGCTAACATAATCTTACAAAGTAGTGCTATTAAACACAGTCACAAGTAGATAAAAAATCTTTACTGGTTTAATTAAAATTAATGCAATTTGTTTGAGTCGGGGTTTGAGAAAATGTCTCGCCTAACTTTGACTCGCCATAAAAAAAGAAAAAGAAACGAGCCTTACAGTACGATGTGTAACATCTGACATGTTATCGTGGTAAATTCGCAATAGCAACTTAAATCCTGAAAAAAAGGAATCGAGTATGATTGGAAATAATTTTCTATGGAATAATTATATCTTTAATGAAAATTTTATTTAATTAACACAAGGAGTAATGCAATTTTTCATCAAAAATAATTATTCCTGTTCAATTTGGGGGAAGAGCGGTAATGATAACTTATGATAACTAAAATATGACACATATACTTGTGATTTCAAAGTATCTAAAAACCGTTGATAAATAGCGTAAATAACAGTACCACTGTTAGTTGTCGAAACATTTCGATTTGTGTTCATTTCGAGCTTGAGTTCATCATTCAAAAACGCTATGAGTGGCTCGGCTTCTAGTAAACTGAAGTGAACATTAAAACCACCACTCAAAATCATGGGAAGCGAGTGATAGTTTTTTTTTTTTAAAAAGAGCAGAACCACCTTCGGTCCACTCAAAATCATGGGAAGCGAGTGATAGTTTTTTTTTTAAAAAAAGAGCAGAACCACCTTCGGTATATGGTAAAAGTACAAAATGCAGGAAATCTTTTAATTTTTTGAACCGTTTGATTCGGAGAAATGTATACGACCGCCGAAATCACTCTGTTCATTTTCAAATAAGGATTCTGCCGCACATATGTCCCCAATATCTTGACTAACAATACCCAGTCCACTTGTTTGACGATAAGTAATATCCATATGTCGAGCTACAACATGTGAGTTGTTCTGTTTACGATAGATCGCAACACCAGCTGCTCTGTGGCCCGGTCGTTTAAATTGTACGCAGCAATCGAAGTCAGGTATCCAAACACGTTCGTCATTGTCTAACCACGTCTCTGCCTAAAGGACTTAGCTTCTTCTCTGATCCTAAAGAGAGAAAACAAAAACAAAGACCCCCGGTCGAGACCGCGGGGGGTGGGGGATGCGGGCGGAGCCCTTCCCGAATGAAGGAGAAAAAACACAGAACTTCACTACTAGGGTAGCGAAGAGACACCACCAAACGAGCTGATTGGTCAAATTAAATAGAGCGCGCTTCCCTAACTTCCTGTTACGCATTTCCGTCCCTTTTCACGAAATCACTGCCACAAATCTCCAGCAATCGAGAAAAAAGATGTTACACATCAAAAAAAATGTTACATACTACCCTCGGCAAGTTCTTCAAAAGAGATGACTCCTTTATTTAAGATTCCAAAATGGTACGATAAATGTTTTTTTCTATCGATAACAATCATATCGAATTTTTTTATTTGCAAAATATCTTCATTTAAAAAGCCTCTGTTGACATTCATCACATTATTAGGTTCTATGACCACAACTTTACAGTGATTTTTTTCCACTAACGCACTGTTAACCACGCTCACAAATCGATCAAAATACTTTGCTGGTTTAGTTACAATTAACGTAGTCTAAGAAAATGTTTAATTTTGACTCTCCATAAAGAGAAAAATATTGCTGCCTAAGGCAAGTTATTTCAAAAGTTGACGCATTTAATCAAGATTCCAAACTGATACAACACTTACTACTTTTCTATCCATAACAATTATTGCAAATTTTTTTTATAAAATGACTTCATTTCTAAAAGCTTAGTCTTAAGTGTGTACAACTCAAACTAAGCAATAAATTTAAAAAGAAAAAGAAATGTGCGAAGTGTTTGCCTTCTAACTTCGTTTAAACCAATCAAAAATGTAACCGAACTGTGTCAAAGGATTGTTGGAACTGTGAATTAATTACTGAAATTTAATTAGTTACGACTCATCAAGCAATCACTTTTAAAGAAATGTAGAGCCTGCATTCGTGTAGAAAGCACACGGTTTGAGCATATAATTCAATAAAGCATTACACAAAAATGTCTTCCGCTTTATTTTTAAATTTGTTACTCAGCTTGAGGTGGGCATTTAAGATTGAATTTTTCGAAATGAAGTCATTTTGTAAAAAAAAAAAAAGGCAACTATTATGGATAGAATAGCAGAAAGTGTTGCATCATTTTGGAATCCTAAAACGGAGCATCTTTTGAAATAACTTGCCTAGGTTAGTACGCAATTTTTTCTTTTAATGAAGTCAAAAGTTACGAGACATTTTCTAAAACTCTGATTCAAATCAAACTCGCTAATTTTAACCAGCAAAGGTTTTTGACCAATGTGTGACTATGATGAATAGCTTGACTATATAAAATCCCGTCAGTGAAAAAATCACTAAATTTTGAAATGTGTGTTTGCAGTACCTAATGACCTCCCCACCCCTTCACCTACTTAATATTGAGTTTCTTGACATCCCTCGTATTAAAGGGACACATTGAAAGTTCTACATTTAAAAGACATAATCAGACTCAGAAATTGTCGTGTTGTATGTTAATCAGATGAAACGGTTTTTTCCGTGCTTAACTAATCATAGCATAAATTGCTGAATCCTTTTAAACGTTTAATGTCGAAAAAATGGCAGAGTATAACGTATTTAAATACAGTTTTAATTTAAATGCTAAGAAAATGGGTATTTTAATGTCCTTTCTGCTCTACAAATATGCGAAAATTATGAGTAAATTGGCTGAAAAATTGTCAAAACATATAATTTATCTGAATCTAATGAAATAGTTCGACTATAAAAAATTTATTACACACCAGTTAATAAACTATAGTTTTGTGTTAAAGTACAGGGTGGCCATAATTAAACTGCAAGTGTTCAAGCAGTGCCTGGAGGGAAAACTACCAGGAATATTCCAGTGAAATTTGGGAATTACACGTTTCAGAACATGCGCAAGCCAAATATGCAAAGAAAAAAAAAAAGAAACTAGTCTTACAGTAGTCGCATATGATGAGTAACATCTGACTTTTTATCATGGTAAATACGCAATAGTGACTTTAATCCTGAAAGAAATGAATCGGTTATGACTGGGAATAATTTTCTATTGAATAATTATATCTTTAATGAAAATTTTATTTCATTAACACAAGGAGTAATGCAGTTTTTTACCAAAAATATTTATTATTGTTCAATTTGGGGAAGAGCGGAGACAATAGATTTATGAAAACTAAAGTATGACACATATGCTTGTAATTTCAAAGAACTTAAAGATCGTTGAAAAACGGCGTCAATAACAGTACCACTGTTAGTTTTCGAAACATTTCGATTAGTGCTCATTTCGTGCTTTAGTTCATCTTTCACAAAAGCTATAAGCGGCTCAGCTTCTGACAAACCTGAAGTTAACGTTAAAATCACCACTCAAAATCATGGGAAGCGAGTGATAGTTTTTTTTTTAAAAAAAAAGAGCAGAATCACCTTTGGTATACGGTAAAAGAACAAAATGCAGGAAATCTTTAATTTTTTTTTAACTGATTCGGAGAAATGTCTGCGACCATCAAAATGACAAGATTTGCTGGTATGTGCGGTAGGCGGGCGTCTTAATTGCTACTACAGTTGGACCCTCAGACGAGGGTAGAGAAGAAACACCGTCAAGCGCATGCTTAAAAATTAGAAATATTAGAGAAAATCAAAAATACCCGTTTACTTAATTTTTTTTAAATCGAGAAATCTTTTTTAATCACAATTAAAAATATTTTATTGGCAGCGACAGGAATTAACCTCAAAGTATGAAATGTGATAAGCACTTAAATATTTATTCAAATAATTCCATATTACTTACTCCTATTTTTTTTAAGAACGATGAGCTTTGTCAGACGCTAACCAGGAAATATAATTATTTTTTTTTAATATATAGTTTACACATATATAAATATTTCCTGAGATTTCAAACACAACGAATCCTCAGACTTACACATTTGAGCGTAATAATCACAAGTTTATTCAGGATGAAGTCTAATAAGACTTGCTGGTGTGTACGGTAGGCGGGCGTCTTAATTGCTAGTAGAGTTGGACCCTGAGACGAGGCTAGCGAAGAGACACACCCAAGGCGCTGAATTGGTCAAATCAAACAGCGCGCGCTTCCCCCGACTTCCTGTTACGCATTTCCGTCCCTTTCACGAAATCACTCCAACAAATATCCAGCAACCGAGAGTAAAGATGTTACACATAAAAAAAATCACCATTTTCACCCGATAGATGGCGCTGTGTCACGTTTCAATGCTTATCGACGGCATACATAAAAATTCGAAGCCCATCGAACAGAACAAAAACAAGATCACATTGAGTAATGGTCAACCATGGCTCTGAATAAGAAGGAACGTGCATTGTTAGCGACGATGGATCATGCTGTCTTACTTTTTCAGCATGTGGTTGCATCTGGTAGTTCGCATCTTGAGCACTCTATGTGATAATTTCATAAAATAAATAATAGTTTAAGTGCTTTCCAAAACATCTTTATGGATTGTTTAATTTGTGATCTTAATTTACATTAATTTGTGATTACATGATACTGTAAAAATTCACTCACTGAAACGAATTGTATGGAATTTTGATTAACTATAAGTAATGTTTTAAATTGTTTATATGCCTCTTAGAATGTCATTATGCTATGTCTCTAGGTTTTGGAAGTTGTTTATACCACCGATGAGCGTTAAAATACGGTACAGCGCCATCTATTGGGTGAAAATGGCGATTTTTTTCTTTGCATATTTGATTTGCGAATGTTCTGAAACATGTAGATATCAAATTTCACTGGAATAATTCCAGTGGTTTTTGCTCCAGCACCCGAACACTTGCAGTTTAATTATGCCCAGCCTGTACTTGGCACAAAGAAGGAAAAATCAATATGCACCACAAATAGTAACCATATGAAGGTCATTGCTTTTGAATTAAAACATTCCTCATAAAATATTTTTAATGTTTGTCATATTATTCTCTTGTAATCTGGCATCACTTAATTTTGTTTTCTGTATTGGCAACACCTGGATGAGACAGTCTGTAAACAGCAATCATGTAACCTTACTTCTAAGTTATTAAAAGCTTAATTCTGCTCATTCAACTCTCATTGTCTTATTTATAGTACAATTTTAATAACTTAGAAGTTGTCTTGAATCGTTTCGTTTTCAAATTTAATAATGGAACAACTGCTGAAACCTGAAAGATTCGATATCGATCCCTCGTGTTCTAATGCGGAAACAAAATGGCGCCATTGGAAAAAAACTTTTGAAAACTTTTTAGGAGGCATAAAAATCCTTACAGAAGAAAATAAACTTCCTTTGCTGAGTAATTATGTAACCTCAAATGTTTACCAGTTCATTAATGATTGCACAACTTATGCTCAAGCTATTGCGATACTTGATTCACTTTTTATAAAGAAACGCAACGTTATATTCGCTAGACATTGCTTGTCGACGCGAAATCAACAAACGGAAGAAACTGTCAGTGAATATTTACAAGTTTTAAACCAATTGAGCAAAGACTGTGACTTTACTGATGTAAGGGCTGAGGAATACCGAAAGGAGTATATTAGAGATGCTTTCATACGAGGATTAAAATGTCCTCGCATTCGCCAACGACTCCTCGAAAATATATCGATGACTCTCGATCAAGCTTTTGAGCAAGCTAGAACCTTGGAATCAGCCGAAGTTCATGCAGCTTCTTATATGGGAAGTTCTTTCCCAGTACAATCTGCAGCAATAAAAACTGGCGATTTTTCAGAAGAAACCTTAGAAACACCAGCGGCTTCCTCCTGCTCAAGATCTCAAAAATGCTTCTTTTGTGGAAATGCCTTGCACTCACGAACCAATTGTCCAGCTAGAGATGTTATCTGCAGAAAATGTGGGAAAAAGGGACATTACCAGCGAGTTTGCAAATCCAGACCTAATAGAAATTCTTCAAATGTGGTGGCTTCTTCAAACTTGTTGGCAGCTATTTCGGGATCTATTCACTGTCTCCAGAAATCAATTGTGAAGGCATTGGTTAATAATATTCAGCTCAGTGCATTAATTGATACAGGGAGCTCTCTTAGTTTTTTGAACGAAAAACATGTGGCGAAATGCAAATCAAAAATTGAACCATATTTTGGAAAAATATCCATGGCAAACTCCTCCATGGTGACTGAAACAGTGGGTGTTTGTAGAGTTAATTTAAAAATTGAAAGCTTCACTTATCAAAATGTGGAACTTTTAGTTATGAAAAATCTTTGTAGTGATGTTTTGATTGGCCATGATATTCTAAACAGACATTCATCAGTAGAAATTGGATTTGATGGTAATAGACCTCCACTAACAATTTGTTCTTTGGCTGTTGCACAAGTACCTCCTGTTTCATTATTTTCTAACTTGAATCCAGACTGTAGACCTTTGGTTACAAAGTCGAGACATCATACGAATGAAGACAATAATTTTATGGCATTGGAAGTTCAGAAACTTCTTCAGGAAGGAGTCATTGAGCCAAGTAACTCACCATGGAGGGCTCAAGCCTTTGTCATTAGAGGAGAAAATCATAAGCCCAGAATGGTAGTTGACTACTCTCAAACAATTAATAAATACACGTTACTGGATGCCTACCCTTTGCCTAAAATAGAAGAGGTAATTTTGAAAATTTCAAAAAATAAGGTTTTTAGCAAAATTGATCTCCAAAGTGCCTACCATCAAATTCCTATCCAGGATAGCGAGAGACATTATACAGCTTTTGAAGCTTGTGGAAAGCTCTATCAGTTTTTACGTGTTCCTTTTGGGGTTACTAATGGAGTAGCTTGTTTCCAAAGAGTCATTGACAAAATTATTGAGGATGAAGGACTCACCCTTACATATCCATTTATTGACGATGTTACTGTGTGTGGAAAAGATCAAAAAGAACATGATGACAACTTAGAGAAGTTCCTGACTGTGGTAAAGAAGTATAATTTGACTCTAAATGAAGATAAGTGTACCTACTCAAGTAATTCTGTCCATTTGCTAGGCTACATTGTTCGGGATGGTATAATTAAACCAGATCCTCAACGACTAAAACCTTTGAGGGATATGCCTGTTCCGAAAGACTCATCTGCATTGCAACGTGCTTTAGGAATGTTTGCCCATTATTGTCGGTGGATCCGGGGGTTTTCTCAGAAAATACGTCCTCTTCTAGGAAAGAAACAGTTTCCTCTTTCTAGGGATGCTGTATTGACTTTTAATTCCCTGAAAGATGATGTGGCAAATGCTGCCTTGGCAACAATTGAAGATGACATACCATTTCGAGTGGAAACTGATTCATCCGATTTCGCAATTGGAGCTACCTTGAGTCAAGCTGGACGTCCTGTTGCCTTTTTCTCAAGAACCTTAAATACATCTGAATTGAGACATTCATCTCCAGAAAAAGAAGCATATGCCATTGTGGAATCACTTCGTCATTGGAGACACTTCTTGATGGGAAAGCATTTTGAAGTGTTCACTGATCAACAAGCAGTCGCATTTGTATTCAATCAGCGACATGGTAGTAAAATTAAAAATGAAAAGTTAATCCGTTGGAGACTTGAACTTGCTAGTTTTAAATTTGACATTATTTATCGTCCTGGAAAGCAAAACGTGATTGCTGATACATTATCCCGTATAACTGGAGCTCTAACTCCCAGAGTTGACTTAAACAATCTTCACAACTCTCTTTGTCATCCTGGAGTGACACGTATGCATCATTGGGTTCGTTGCAAAAATCTCCCTTTTTCTTTAGAGGATATAAGGAAAGTCACCAACTCCTGTCTAATATGCAACGAACTAAAGCCAAGATTTGTTAAACATTTTGGAACTCTTGTGAAAGCTACTTCCCCATTTGAAAGGTTGAATCTTGACTTTAAAGGACCTTTACCTAGTGTTTCAAGAAATCACTATATTTTAACAATAGTTGATGAATTCTCCAGGTTTCCGTTTGCAATCCCTTGTAGTGACATTTCTGCGAAAACTGTAATATTGCATTTGAAGAACCTTTTTTCTATTTTTGGAATGCCATCATTTATTCATTCTGACAGAGGATCATCTTTCATGTCTAACGAATTAAAATCATTTTTAACATCTCAAGGAATTGCTACAAGTCGTACTACTCCCTATAATCCAGCAGGAAATGGACAGGTTGAACGTTATAATGGAATAATCTGGAAAACTATGCAACTTGCTTTAAGATCCAATAATATGAAAACTGAACAATGGGAATGTGTTATCCAAACAGCTCTGCATTCAATTCGCTCTTTATTGTGTACAGCAACAAATGCCACTCCTCATGAACGAATGTTTTCTCACCCTCGAAGATCCCATAACGGCTGTTCCATACCTACTTGGCTTACAAAGCCTGGTCCAGTTCTAATGAAAAATCAGGTGCGTGCTAACAAATATGAGCCAATTGTCCAAGAAGTAGAATTAATTGAAGCTAACCCTGACTATGCACATGTGAAACTTGGCGATGGAAGGGAAACAACTGTTTCTATAAGACACTTAGCTCCAAGAGGAGAAACTACCAGCTCTGAAGGAAACAAGGGTACAGAAGAAAGTGTTCAAGTTCTTCCAGATCTACAGCCAATAAACTCAGATTCAGATACCACTTTAGAAGATTCGACTGAACCGAACAAGAACACATTAGCATTGCGTACAGCTCGCCATAGGCAACCTCCTGCATACTTGAAGGACTACGTCAGAGACTGAAATATCCAGATTAAAATTAAAGGGGGGTAAAATGTCATATTATTCTCTTGTAATCTGGCATCACTTAATTTTGTTTTCTGTATTGGCAACACCTGGATGAGACAGTCTGTAAACAGCAATCATGTAACCTTACTTCTAAGTTATTAAAAGCTTAATTCTGCTCATTCAACTCTCATTGTCTTATTTATAGTACAATGTTTTGATTCTAATTAACATTAAAACAGAGCTGAGTTTTAATAAATAATTATCCTATACAAAATAACACAACTGATCTATATCTTGCATATAAACATAGGGAAAAGCAGAAAGTAAGGTAATCATAACGTGTCATATTATCAATAGCATAATCCATAAACAGCAGTACACATAAATTCGATGGTACAATATATTTTCCATTTAGTTTGGGACGAATTTTATCTCCGATCACCTGTTATTAATATTACAAACTTTGCATCAAATTGTCTTGACATACCTTAACTCTTGAATCTATATTTCTGAGGTTGGATACATTTTTTAAAAATTACCCTAACTATGATACTCAAGAAAATTTCACCCCCTCTCTCGAATTCTTTTACATTTTGAAATAAAAGTTAAAATCTTTATATTGTTCCTGCATAAAACAGCATTATCATAAAGAATATTTATTACTTATTATAAATATTGATTTTATACATTTTCAATCAAGTTTACTCACATCAGTTATTATTCGCTTTATAATATAGCAAGTAGCACAATTTTTACCTGTGTAACACTTAGCTTTTTTTTATATGTAAATTTTAATTAATATTTATTGTGATGAACAGGGTTGCATGATAGAAGAATGAATATTTAAATTCAGTTCTTCATCTTGGAAAAGTATCTACACAAAAAAGAGCCTTAAAATTAACTTAAGATATTTGTCAGTTCAAATAATTTATATCCAATTGAGAAAATACTATAAAATTTTTGACTGAAATATTGTTCTGTTCTTTTACATGAGTGTATGCAAAATGACCAATACAAAGATAACAAACTAATGAGATTCTTTTGCAAATTTACTATACATGCAGTACTTCTGAAAAATAAAACAATACACCCAAGAAAAACTAACACATGATTTAATGAGTATGTACATTTATTGCTTCAACAACCCTAATGCAGCATGAAACAATACAAAAAACAACCATGATTTTTTCATCTTTTCTCACGAAATAAAATTATACATTCAATAAGAAAATACTATAGCACTTTTCATCACAATTTTAAAAGTTAATTTCTACATGTCTCATTGTTTCGTTCTAATATAATATTTTGTAAAATTTAAGATACATTGCAAATATGTTTTTATTACTTATACAGCAATTCATGTACATTTTCCAGTTATAATAAACTTTTAAAATAAAACACCTTTTGTTTAAAATTTATGCAGATGTTAATAAACTTCTAAAATAAAACACCTTTTGTTTAAAAATTTATGCAGATGTAAATTAGATTATTGGGCAATAAATTATTAGCAATTCACAGATAGTTTTCAAAGTTTTCTTTTCCATAAATAAGTTACACATTAAAATAGTTCACAGTCAACATAAAAGCAGGCTACTTCACTTAATGAACAAAGGAAAATTGTTACATACCAATTTTTCCAAATACTATAAATTGAATTATTTGAAACAGAAAAACAAAACATTACAAATTGATCCAAGTTTAAAAAATGCTAGATATACATATAGTCAGGCAAAACTACAGTTTGATGCATCACCGGTAATTATTTTTAACAAGCACACAAGCGGGTAGGTAAAGACATATGGTCCGGCATAAATGCACAATCTGCCGAGATTCATCACAAATATATAATATGTATAACAATTTCAGAGTATATACACTGTCATCATAGTTTTGATGACAACAATGGCACAGCCTAGCCGAACAAATGAGTAGCTCATATCTTCAAATGGCACAATTCTTAGAGCATGTACTATCACAAATGCTGAAATCATTTTAGAATTTCCTAAAAAAAAAAACTTTAAACAATTTTGCATTTGAATGTTACTTCTAATAGCGATTGCACATTACAACAAAGCAAATCATGAGACAGTCACATTCTGAACAACAAAAAATTACTGGAACGTAAAGTATAGAGGAACAGGGGGAGGAAGCAAGGATTTCCACATACATTTAATCTCAAAAACGTTAAGTAGTTTCAAACATTTTAACACAGCTTCAGCATTATTATATCGTCACTAATGTTTGGCTGGCCTGTGAAATGCAGACATTTCCCACCAAGCAATAGGAGATACATACTTTAAGATTTCGGTTTCATCAGTTGTAATATAAATCAGATATCCTCTTTGAAAAGTTGCACAAAAAGATATCTGTTATGTTGGTGGAAAATTAATTTTATGAATTGGCACTCTTCCAAAGATGAGCTACAACACTTAAAGCAGCCAACTGTTCTTCCCCTAGATTGATTTTTTCATCAATTTCTCGAATATCTACAATAAGTTTTGTTTTCATTTTGATGAAACGATCGTAATCGGCATACTCATTATCAGAAAGATATTTATGGAGGAATGTGGACACTTGATTGCTTCTTCTATCAATGCTTTCTTTTAATCTGCAAGCATCCTCATGTTGTTCTTTTAATTTGTCTCTTTTAGCTTCCAAAAGTTTCTAAAAGAAGAAATTTCACAAAAATTAGAAAATTTGAAGTAATATTAAATGAAATGAAAAACACAGTATATACACAATCATAACATAGATAATAAAAGGTATTTTTAATAACTAACCAAAATAAATACGTAATTCATTCATTTAAATTTATAATCTGAGTGCCATCACACAGTTCATTCAACTGTAATGAATAACACTTTCAAAGTTTATCAAGCTGAATCTATATTTTTAGAACAGCCACAAGATTCTTATTGTGATTATGTAGTGTTTGTTTACTTTATCACTTTCAAAAACATTCCAGAAAGATTATATTCTAATATTTTGTTACATCATATGAACGAGAAAATTAAACTAATTTCTGTCTGTACAAGTGAAATAAGTTGTAAACAAATATATATGAATTATTTGAAAAATACTAGAGAATTAGCATGAAGTAAAGAATCTCTATAACAATCATCACATGCGGTAATAATTTTTAAGAACTCACTTTTTTTTTAGATACAAGAACAATAGCCATGAATTATAACTAAATTAATTAAAATAGTTATTTTATAATAAATTTATTTTTAAAAAAGTAAAACTAAAAAGTAATTAGTAGCCCATCTCTTCCAAGATGTCTAGTTCTATTATAAGAATCAGTTAAAGCTAGTGGATCTTATTGAATATTGTAATAAAATCTTTTTTCAATAACTAAGTACCTTTTCTTCTGAGTTGCTCTCTTGCATATTTTTCAAAATATTTTCAGACCTGGCTAAGCGACCAGAAAGAGAAAGCAACAAATTAACTATTTTTTCCATTTCTTCCACATGCAGCAAGTATTTCTCTATTTCACTTGGCTTGGCTACTGTTTGAAGTTGATTTGCAATTTCCTTTCCTAGTAGCTCATTTTGAATAATTTCTGCTCTTATATTCTTTTGCTCCTCTTTTAGACTTTCCACTTTCTTTCCAATACTGAAAATTAGTTCCTCCTACAAATAAATAGCAAAAATATACAATATTTAAAAAATAGTTAAAATATATAGATAATTAGAAATATGTCATTACAATAACATAGATATATAGATGAGGACTTTTGTGTAAAAAACTTTTCAATAAAATAATACAAATTTCGCTTGTTAAAAGCATAAAAGGCATTTTTTAAAGTGTGTGTATAAGGTGTGGGGGGAGGGGTGAGATTATACTGGAAAATTAAAAAAGAAAAAAGTTTAAAAGGTGAAAAACTAATATTGCAATTTTATATATATCAGATGGTGAAACTGTATGTATGTCATTAGTTCATAAGCGTTATACATGGTGTCTACAAATCAGTTGGGCATTCACGTAAGTTTACGAAATATTAAATGAAATTAACCTTTTTAAAATCAGACTAGAAAGAATATATCCTAAGTTCATTTATAGAGGGTGTTAGTCATGCTAATGTAAAATTTTGGGGTTGGAAAATTCTCATGCCATCCTAGAACATGAAAGATATAGTACCAAAGTAAATGTGTTTTGAGCAGAGTTCCTCGAATGTTCTCGACCCATTTTCCTTTGCTGAAAACTGTTACAGGAATTATTTACCTGGACATGCTACAGGTTTTTTCTTATGCCAATCATCAAAGAAAAAATACCTGAAGTTTACATTTTTCAACAGGATGGCGCGCCATATCACTACCACAATGACGTTACATCTTATCGCAATGTATGAATTAGTCATGGAGATGTTATTTTACCATTGGTTTTCAGTGTATGGGGTTTTGTAAAAGATGAAGATAACTCTCCATCTCCTACATACATTCCTGAGCTAAAATCAAGAATCTACGTTACAATGAATTTGATCGACATAAGCACGCTGACAAATCTGTGGCAAGAACTGATTTACCAACGAGACATTTGCATCCACATCGAACATTTGTGATAATGGTAAACTTGGACTATTTTTCTATCTTACAACAATATGTACTTAACTTTTTTCGTGTAAATTACATGCAATAAAACATTCTTTTTGCCCAACTAATTTGTAGACACCCAGTAGTTCATTATGGAGATTCAACTATGCCATGTGTGTTGAAGTGATTAATATTAAATTTTCAGTATTAATCATATTTTAAAGATTCAACACTTTCAACTTAAATTTATTTTCACTTCTACAATCAATTTTGTAATTTACT
The DNA here is from genome assembly GCA_019973975.1 of Trichonephila clavata. Lineage (NCBI taxonomy): Eukaryota > Metazoa > Arthropoda > Arachnida > Araneae > Nephilidae > Trichonephila > Trichonephila clavata. The sequence goes on along the minus strand of BMAO01008808.1, from coordinate 272,037 downwards.
TCTGTTATTTCACTAAATTTTTCATTGCTAAAAACGAAACAATATATATCTCATAAGTTTTCTTTGATAGCGCTTCTAATTTTAATGCAAATATAGAGAAAAAAATGTACAAGAGCAAAACTAACAAAGTTAAAATTAAACATTATGCAATGTATAACAAATACACTTAACATCTCAAAAAACAATATCCAACACTAGACATAGATAAAGTTCATATTCAAAGTTTTAGATCCAATGCAACTTATAGTTCATCAAAATAAAGGAAACTTCAACTCAATGAAGTTTTTTCTTAAGGATGGCTAAAATAGATAAAATCACTAAGACATAGATCTGATAGTAACAGGAGTTAGGTAAAGTTATTTCTTACAGTAAGGAAATATTTTTATTCAATAATAATGCTTGGTGTCTAGTGATGCTATAACTAAATTAAGAAAATTTTCTCTATTGATTGAAAAAAATTCATTGTTTATTCAGCATATTTAAATAAATATTTAATGGTAATAAATAAAAGTAGCAGAAAACTTGATTTATACCTCCAAGTATCAGTGACAAGTATTTC